>CM035432.1:4807500-4827500 GCA_020310875.1 Ceratopteris richardii
ACATACACATACACATACACATACACATACACATACACATACACATACACATACACATACACATACACATACACATACACATACACATACACATACACACACATATTTATTTATTTATTTTCATTCATATCACTTTTTTCATAAACTTATAGATTACTATTTGAAAAGTCTTTACCAAGCAAGAATATTCTTCCTACATCATATGATGAAATGAAGAAGATAATCAACGATCTTAGTATAGATTATCAGTGTATACGTGCATGTCCTAATGATTGTCTTTTGTATAGAGGTGAATATGCAGACTCTTTGTGTTATATTCCAGAGATGTACATGCTTGGAGGAACGAGAAGTTCCTTGCTCGGGGGATAGCCAAGGCCAAAAGCCAGAGAGTTTATATGAGGTACCTACTCATGATGGCCAGATGAGTAGAGGGACCTTAGAGAGAACTCTAGATGGTGATTAGGCAAGGGCTGTAAATAGGATGGGAGGTGAGTCCTAGGCATGTCATTCTCCACTTCTCACATTTGGTACCAGAGCCATGGTGGAGAGATCCATGGAGGGCAAGGTAGAGATGAAGACGTAGGATTCTCACGAGGAGAAGACGATCTTCTTCTTCATTTGCAGCGTGATCTTTTGGGCTTCTTCTTCTTCGACATGAGCTTCTTCACCATGTTTATGGTGGCTGCTACACATGTAAAGAAGGGTGCAACTTGCGGTTGGCAAAAAAAGAATGAGCAGGGTGGCACTACTCGGGATTATAGGTATTGAAGCAAGAAAAGACCTTGTTATGAGGGTGTGTAGTGCCCAACAACACATATTGGAAAAGTTTCTTATTTGTAGGTTTCTGGAGTAAAGAAAGTCATTTGCCAACCACTAGGATGATGCTTATCATTGTATCATAGTTATTATTTTTTTCAGGCTCCATTCTCCTAGGGAAGTGCTGTCGAATTTTTTTGTAACCATATGGCATTATATGCCATGTGAGAACTAAAGTGATGTGCTGTAAGAGAGAGGAATTCTTCTGTGTGCAAGATAATGATTGAAGTACAGAAGAAGATGCGTGAGTGGATGCATGCATATATAGATGATATGATTGTTAGAGAGATGAAGTGCAAGCTGCATGTTCTATTCTATAGAAGATCATTTTTATGTATCACCACGATGAGTTAGGGTGAGCATGAGGTATGTGATACATGTACCATGCGTAGGCTAATTTTGCCTTTAGAAAGTAAATGGCAAGGTATATCCATCAAGAACAACTAAGATGTGTTATCGTCTAGTAACTCATGAGCACATGAATTGTTCTTCATGGGAATCTATGTATTTGATATAGAATTTTATCTCTAGTCGGCACAAGTTCGTGCTACGGTTATGATCATCAATACAAGTATTAAATGCTTGTATGTCATTGTTTTTTGATGAGGTTACTGAATGTGCAAGAAGCATGATGAATAGAATGTTATCCATAGATATTCATTTTCACTGAAAGGTTGATACTATGTAAAGAGTTGATTTTTCAAGGAGATGATTTGGATGGTTAATTGGTTTGCATTGATCTAGACAATCATTATATGCATGGATATTTCTCCATGTCATAATCCATCCAAGAGAATGAATGACTATGTCTAATCATAAGTGTTGATGTGTAAAACACCACAAGAAATGAATTAATGTGACACTAGAACACCTGTATGGTCACCATTAACTCATTGCCCTTCCAAACTTTGAGAAATGATAGCCAAAACCAAGAACTTTACTTCTTCAGAACTTTCCAGTCATTGAAATGACATACCTTCAGTATTTTGCTAATTTCTCTTAGCTCAAATATGTTTTCTCCAAGATCTTTTGGAGAATAAAACTAGAAAAGTAGAGCTTTCCAACAACCTATTATTTGCAAGAAACGGATCTCTAAAACTCAAGTTATGGCCTTGACAAGATCACCCTATATGACTTGCCAAAACTAGAAATTTTGCCTCCTTTAATAATTTTGAGTGTCTAAAAATGAAAATTCAATGCCTAGCATCGAGTTGCAACCAAAACTCGATGCCAGACATTGAATTGGTGCTTTTTTAGCCTCTTTTTTGACACCTGAAATGGCCGCTTGAACACAAGACATGAACAAAGCACTTTTATGCTAGAAGTCGATGCCAGACATCGACTTTATGCTGAAACTCGATGCCTGGCATCGAGTTGCTCCAGGAACTTCATGTTTTTAGAAGATTCAACAACAGGTAACACTCAAAAAATGAAAAAAATGACTTATCAGCCAAGATTCGATGTCAGGCATCGACTTTCCGCATAAAACTCAACCTTTCAACATACATTCGATGCCAGACATTGACTTGCTTGGAAAACTTCAACTTTTAAAAACATTTCATAGAAGACAAACTTTCGAGATGGAAGAAGAAGACTTATACAAAGAAGTTTAATTAACTCTTTTCATAACTATGAAACCTCAGAAATACACAGGTGCTTTCTCACGCAGAGAAGCCCAACTATTCTCAGTCATACAAAATGAGTTCTAACTCACTCTCTCATTGTCTTCCTCTTCGCGTCAGTTGATACAAACTAACTTATATAGATTTTCTTATTCTCGTGATTTAAAAAACTTCTAGAACTAAAGTGAACTAACTTTACAAATATAATACACTTGTGAATTTGTCCCTTCACATAGGCATGTGGTTTTCTTCTAAAGCTTTGACCTTCAAATATATGTCCAATTAGTGATTGTTTCTTAAACAACTCCCCCTCAATCACTAATTGACATTCCATGGTTTCTTCATATCATCTTCTTTTCTTTTACTCCTGCCATGCTTTTGAATCTGCTGGTCTTCACACCATCCAAGCTCTTTGTCATTATGTCTGCTATCTGATCTTTTGTAGAAATGTACTCCACTTCAATTTCTTTCTCCATTACCTTTTCTTTGAGGAAATGATATCTACCCACAAGAGATTGATACTTCCTCATATCTTTGTATTCTGCACCAATAGATTCAGAACTTCTTTGCAATTTTCCATATCAAACTTCTTCAATAGATTCAGAAGATACCTTTCTTGTGATACATATATGCCATGATCTGTATAAGTGACTTCCATTCCAAGAAAGTATGACAACTTTCCGAGGTCACTGATCTTGAACTCTTTCTCAAGTAATCTCTTTACCTCCTTGATTCCTTCATCTGAAGTACCTGTGATTATAATGTCATCTACATAAATACAAATGTAGATTGTACCTTCCTCTGTTCTTTTGAAAGTAGACTTGGATTTGCTTTTGAACTTTGATATCCAAGTTCATTGAGATACTTCACCAGTCTATAGTTCCATGCTCTTGGAGCTTGTTTTAATCCATAGAGTGCTCTTCTCAACCTGCAAACAAAATTTGGATACCTAGAATCTATAAACCCTTGAGGTTGTTCCATGTATACCTCATCTGAGATGTATCCATTCAAGAATGCATTCTTTATATCCAATTGACTTAGGGTCCATCCTTTTGAAGCTGCAATAGCAATGATTGTCCTTATAGTTGACATATTAGCTACAGGACTGAATGTCTCATCATAATCTATGCCATAGCTTTGGGCATAGCATTTCACCACCAGTCTAGCTTTGTATCTGGCTATACTTCCATCTGCAAGCTTCTTCACTTTATAAACCCATTTATCTCCAATTACTTTCTTACCATTTGGTTTAGGAACAAGTTCCCATGTCTTGTTCTCCTCCAGTGCATTGAACTCTTCCTTCATTGCTTCTTCCCATTGCTTCTTACCTTTAGCTTCATCATAGTTATGAGGTTCTTCATCATCTTTGACCATATATGCATAGTTCTTTTGAGTTATGTAAGAAGTATCATAAGAATACCTTTCTGGTTGTCTTCTAGTCCTGCTTGACCTCCTTGGTTCACATTCTTCATATGTGTCTGTATACACTTCTTCATCAAATATAGGAGCTTCTTCATTTCTTCTTGCTAATCCACTTATGGATGTACTTGCTTGCATATAGTCATCTCTATTTACCTGCACAATTGATTTTCCTTTCTCACATCTTCTTACCTCTTCTTCAAATTCTTCAGTTGTATGAGTTTGATCTGCATACCAACTTTTCTGTTCATCAAATGTAACATCTCTAGAAACAAGAAATTGTTTGGTTAGAGGATTCCACAACCTGTAACCCATCTGCTTTTCATCATAACCAATGAACACATATTTTTCTACCTTTGGTTCAAGTTTATGCCTAAGCTGTGATGGCACATACGCATATGCAATTGATCCAAACACTCTACAATGATCTAGTGTTGGTTTCTTACCCCACCAAGCTTCATATGGAGTCATACCATTGAGAGCTGCACATGGTAATCTATTCACGAGATATGTAGCTGTATTTACAGCCTCAGCCCAAAGATAATTTGGACAATTCTTCTCCTTTAGCATAGCTCTAGCAAACTCAACCAAAGTTCTGTTCCTTCTTTCTGCTACACCATTTTGTTGTGGTGTATACCTGCAAGTTATTTCTCTCTTAATACCTGCATTCCAAAGATAATCATTGAAATCTTGGGAGAAGTATTCTCCCCCTCCATCAGCCCTCAGTCTTTTAAGCTTTTGACCCGTGACTCTCTCTGCATATGCATGAAAATGCTTGAAAGCTCCAAACACTTCTGATCTTTCCTTCAAAACATATAATGTTATCCATCTTGTAGCATCATCAATGAAAAGAACATATTACCTTGAGCCACTAATAGGTCCTTCTTTTGTTGGTCCCCATACATCTATATGAATGAGCTCAAGTACTCCATCATGTTTGAATCCTTTCTTCTGAAATGGTAACCTGTGTGCTTTACCCATTTGACATGCTTCACATTTATAAACCATATGTTGACTCTGCACATTTGGTAATCCTAGTACAGACTGATTTTCAACCATAGCTTTAATTCCTCTTTCATTGAAGTGACCTAATCTCTTATGCCAGAGATCAAGTTCTGTAATCACTCCTTCACCATGTGTGAGCAAAGCTTTACCAATGTTTCTTTGAACTCTTAAAGTAAAGAGTCTACCTTCTTTCTTACCAGAGACAATATGATTATATCCATTCTTTGGATCTTCAACAAATACTCCTTCATTTGTAAACCTGACTTGAAAACCTTTTTCAACTATCTGTCCCACACTAATCAAGTTTTTAGGTATTGTAGGAGCATACAAAACATTGGTTAGCAAATCTGCTCCACTCTTGCATTTCACTTTTCCAATTGAATGTACACTATGTCTGGTATTATCACCTGTTTGAATTGTATGACTAGAAATAGCTTTTTCCAATTATGACATCAATTCTATGTTTCCTGACAAATGAAATTCTATGTTTCCATTCTCATTACTCATGCGGGGTAATTATCTCTATCCAGTTTGTCAATGGAGATATGATCTTCCATACTCCTTTCCTTCTGCTGCAACCTTTGACCTTAAAGGATAAAGAATAATACCTTGTGGAGTTCTTTGCGTATGAAGATACTTTTGAATTAACCTTTTGATGCTGTGTGTCTTCAAATGCTTCACCTTTCAACCTTTAATGAAAAACTTTTCAAAAACTTCTCGTACCTTTGTCGCCTTCTGCTCTTTAGGACCTTTCTACTCTGATACCACTTGATGTGTAAAACACCACAAGAAATGAATTAATGTGACACTAGAACACCTCTATGGTCACCATTAACTCATTGCCACTCCAAACTTTGAGAAATGATAGCCAAAACCAAGAACTTTACTTCTTTGGAACTTACCAGTCACTAAAATGACATACCTTCAGTATTTTGCTAATTTATCTTAGCTCAAATATTTTTTCTCAAAGATCTTTTGGTGAACAAAACTAGAAGAGTAGAGCTTTCCAAAAAGCTATTATTTGCAAAAAACGGATCTCTGAAACTCAAGTTATGGCCTTCACAAGATCACCCTGTATGACTTGCCAAAACTAGAAATTTTGCCTCCTTTAGTAATTCTTGTTGGGTGTGTGTAGAAGTGCGAGAGACACACGAGAAGCACACACAAAGAGCACAAACGCAGCAAGACAAATAAAGAAGATGATGGCTAGAATAGCTCACTCTATTTATCGATGCACTGAACTAAAGTAAGTGCTGAATAATATCCCTAAGTACAAAGTACCACCACATATGATAGTATCAAGTATGTGGTAACATGGGGAAAAAACCTCTAGCCAGCACTAGAGTAAAAAGTGCCCATGTATAGGGAAAAGGTTCACATCAAAGCTACTCGAGGAACACATAAGTGTAACAAACCCCCCTGGAGTGAATGATGTGAACACATACAAGGAGTGACAGATCAACCCCCACAAGGTAACAAGCCTAAAGCTTTGTGAAAAGCTTCAAACTTTTCTCGTGGAAGAGCTTTGGTGAATATGTGAAAACTGCCCTGTACTAAGCTTCACAACTCGATGTCGCCACTGTAGGTTGCTTCTTACTCAACCAAGATATGCATGAGTTTCCAAGGAAAAAGCAATTACCACTAGTGGACACACGAGTATCATAACAACCAGCCCAATCACTATCTGTAAAAGCATGCAAGCATGGATGAACATCTCTGCCATAAAAGAGACCTAAGCTCAAAGTGCCTCGAAGATATCTAAACACACGTTTCATCGCTTGCCAATGCTTAGTGCCAGGGCAATGCATGAATCGACTCAACTGGGAAACTGCATACTGTATATTCGGCCTTGTGTTGCATGCATATATAAGACATCCCACAACTTGCTGATAAAGAGAAGTGTCAAATGCATCACTAGAATCCTCAACTGAGAACCTGGATCCTGTCTCAACTAGTGTGGAAACTGGCTTACAATCCTCAAAATCAAAACTCTGAAGTAGTTTTTCAACATACTTTGCTTGATGCATAACAATTCCCCCCTCAACGAATACAAATTGGATGCGAAGATAGTAGCTCAAAAGACCAAGATAAGTGACATCAAAAGTATGCTGGAAATCAGCCATAAGAATGTCAAGTTTTGCATCACATGACCCAGTCAAGAGTATCTCATCGACATAAAGAACAAGCACTATAAGATCAGCCCCATTTTTGGGTACATAGAGTGTGCTTTCAATCGGACTACATGTGAAGCCAAGAGAAATCAAGTGCTTATATATTTTGTCATACCATGCATGTGGAGCTTGCTTGAGACCATACAAGGCTTTATGCAAACGACAAACCATATGCTCTTTCCCTTTCATAGCAAATCTAGGAGGTTGCGTCACATAGACCTCTTCTTGCAAATCACCATTCAAGAAGGCTATTTTTATGTCAATTGATGCACTTTCCAACCTCGATGGGCAGCCAATGCAACCACGGTACGAATGGTAGTCATACGCGAAGTAGGTGCAAAAGTTTCCTCATAGTCAATGCCATATTGTTGCGCATATCCTTTGGCAACCAATCTAGCTTTCTAGCGATCAATGCTACCATCAGATTTTCTCTTAATCTTGTAAACCCACTTTGTACCAATGGCATTCTTTCCTTTTGGCAATTCACATAACTCCCAAGTACCATTCCTATGTATGGAACCCATTTCTGATTGCATAACACTCATCCATTGTGGATTGTCACATGCATCTTCAAAAGAAAGTGGCTCTTCATTACATGCTGTAGCAATAAGAGAATAATCCACAAAATTACTTGATGCATGGTGAGAGCTTGATCTTGTTCTACCAAGTAAAGATGCACTCAATTTGTTGTCCTGCAAAGTTTGTTTTAGCCACTTTGGCATAGATTGTGCACTCTTGATAGACATGCGTTCATTATGTAAAACATCTTCAATATGTGCATCATGCGTGTGTTGAATTTCATGCTCAGTTTCAGCCATATTTTGACGCAAATGTTCAGCCATATGTGGCTGGAAATTTCCAATAGTTTTGACAAATTTTGGCTGAATTTTTTCAGCTATGTTTGGCTGGAAATTCTCTGCACTTTCAGCCCTATTTGGCTGGAATTTTTCTTCCCTTTGAACCTTAGTTGGCTGGTCTACATGGCCATAGTCAAGCGCACCATTTTGGAACAAAGGCATGAGTGTATCGAACACATCTTGTGAGCTAACTGTTTTTTTGCATTCAAGTAGAGGGAAAACTGAATTTTGCAGCAAATACCACATCTCGACTCACAATAATTGTGTTCATCAATGGATGGTACAACCAATATCCCTTACTTTCAGCACTATAACCAACAAATATACATTTCTTTGCCTTGTCATCAAGTTTGTGACGTTGTTGTGATGGCACAAGAGCATATGCCAAACAACCAAACACACGCATATGACTAACCATAGGGTTATGACCATTCCAAGCCTCATAAGGAGTGATGACTCTCAATGCTTTTGTAGAGCAGCGATTCAACACATTATTTGCACACATGACCGCTTCCATCCAAAACTTATGAGGAAGATGCTTTCCTTTAACCATACATCGTGCCATTTCAAGTAGAGTTCTATTTTTACGCTCGGCAACACCATTTTGTTGAGGTGCATAGGGCACCGTACATTGGTGTGAAATACCTCTTTCACAAAGAAAAGCATTAAACTCATGTGACATGTATTCACCACCACGACCTGTCCATAGAGTCAAAAGCTTTTGTGAAGAAAAATTTTCAGCCATAGCTAAAAATGCTTTGAAGCAAGAAAATACCTCATTGTTTGCTTTCATAGGATACACCCATGTATGGCGAGTAGCATCATCAATGAAGGTAACAAAATATACATGCTTCCCAAAAGATGGAGTCTTGATGGGAGCACATACATCACTATGAGCAAGTTGCAATTTTCTTGTAGTGTGTGTATGACTATCTTTTGGAAAAGAAGTACGATGCATTTTTCCAAGAATGCAACCTTCACATGCATGCTTTTCAATGGACTCAAGTGTAGGCAAGCCAATAACCATGTCCTTCTTTGCAAATAGAGCAAACTATTGAAGTTCAAGTGACCAAAACGAGCATGCCAAAGCTCCATTTCAGCCATGGAAGAAGTATGAGCAACTAAGGCATTCGAGGCAGCCCTCTTGTATGTATCCTTGCGATACAAACCATTACATAATGTACCAGACATCACAATAACATCGCCATTGCTGAAATCATGAACCATACACTTATCATCAACAAAGTGTACATGAAGTCCAGCTTTGGCAATCAACGGAACTAAAATTAAGTTCTTCTTGATACCGGGCACATACAATGCATTTTTCAAAAGAATCACACCTCCATTTGCAGCCGTAAGCTCAATTTCTCCTACTCCAATGATAGGATAAGAGGCATTGTTTGCACACATCACATGTCCTCCTTTAGGTGCATCTTTCAAAGAGGCAAAAAATCTTTTACATGATGTTATGTGCTTTGAAGCACCACTATCAAAGAACCAATCCGAATCAGCCCCACTCACAACCATACATTTAGAATGTAAAGAAGCATCATAATGACATGTAACAACACATGCCCAAAAATCTTGAGCCATGTTAGCTTCATCATTCTTTGCATTTGCTGAATTTTCAGCAATAGACATGCCCGATTCCTTCTTCTTTTCATTGCGTTTAGCAAGCTTTCTACACTCATCAATAGTATGAACAGCCTTCCGGCAATATTTGCATCTCTTCTTCTTTTACAAATCACCATCATTAGAGGAATGAGTGGAGGAGGAAGCTTGAGGCTTTGGTTTTGATGAACTCAAAGCTGAACCATACTTGCTTTTCCCCTTTTGTGAGATAGCAAGTGCTTGCGTTCCCTCAATCAAACCACTCCTATTCACTCTAGATTGCTTTTCTTGCAAAAGAAGAGACACAACCTCATCAAATGCATACATATTAGGATTTCCTTTTGCAACCAAACGGAGTGTAGTAGCAAAGCTTTGAAAAGATTCCGGTAATCCTTTCAACAATGTAGAAATGAGTGATGCATCCGGAATGATCTCATCTATGTTTGCCAATTGCTCTTTCAAATCCTTGATGCATGTCACATACACATCCAATGACTCATTTGCAGCCATACATACATCCTCAAGTTTCTTCCTCAAGTATGCAACACGTGCTTCATTACGCACGACATACAAAGAAGCAAGAGTGTCCCATGGCTGTCTCGATGTAGAACATGACTGAATGTGTGGAACTATATGACACTTCACTGAAAGCGCAATCAAAGCATGAGCTTGATTATCTTTTCCATCCCATCTAAGCTGCTCTTGTGTAGGTGGGGAAGGAGAAACCACTATACTCGAAGAAGAAGCTCCATCTGTGACAGTAGACTGTGAAGTAGAAGCACTTGTCGATCTTCGATCTACATCTGCCACTATGTTCCAAAGTTGTTTAGCAACAAGAACATGCTTCATCATGTAAGACCACATCGGATAGTTGGTCCCATCAAGCTTATCTTCAGCTTGAAGCATGCCAAACAAGTCATTGCTGCCCGCCATTTCACTAAGGAACAAGAATGTGACAAAATATTCACTTCGACGAAAACTGAAATGAGTGCTGAAATTTCAGCTCACAAACCGTCACTCTGATGGCGATTCTGACTGGACGAATGGCTTTGAAATGGGGGTAAAACACAAGCACACCTGTTGGAAATGTTTCCGGGCTGCTAGAATTCACACTTCTATGCTCCGAAGTCGATTCGCACTGTTAAAGTGCGGGCGCGCCGCGATGCGAAAAACCGAAACTTGAGAAGGAGCTGAACCTGCTCTGATACCACTGTTGGGTTTGTGTAGAAGTGCGAGAGACACACGAGAAGCACACACAAAGAGCACAAACGCAGCAAGACACAGAGAGAAGAGGATGGCTTGAATAGCTCACTCTATTGACCGATGTACTGAACTAAAGTAAGTGCTGAATAATATCCCTAAGTACAAAGTACCACCACATATGATAGTATCAAGTACGTGGTAACATGGGGAAAAAACCTCTAGCCAGCACTAGAGTAAAAAGTGCCATGTATAAGGAAAAGGTTCACATCACAGCTACTCAAGGAACACATAAGTGTAACAATTCTGAGTGTTTAAAAATGAAAATTAGATGCCTAGCATCGAGTTGCAACCAAAAGTCGATGCCAGGGATCGACTTGGTGCTTTTTTAGCCTCTTTTTCGACACCTAAAATGGCCGTTTGAACACAAGACATGAACAAAGCACTTTTATGCTAGAAGTCGACGCGAGGCATCGACTTTATGATAAAACTCGATGCCAGACATCGAGTTGCTCCACAATCTTCATGTTTTTAGAAGATTCAACAACAGGTAACACTCAGAGAATGAAAACAATGACTTATCAGCCAAGATTCGATGCCAGGCATCGACTTCCTGCATAAAACTCAACCTTTCAACATACATTCAATGCCAGGCATCGACTTGCTTGGAAAAATTCAACTTTTAAAAACATTTCACAGAAGACAAACTTTGAAGATGGAAGAAGAAGACTTATACACAGAAGTCTAATTAACTCTTTTCATAACTATGAAACCTCAGAAATACACAAGTGCTTTCTCATGCAGAGAAGCCCAACTATTCTCAGTCATACAAAATGAGTTCTAACTCACTCTCTCATTGTCTTCCTCTTTGCGTCAGTTGATACAAACTAACTTATATAGATTTTCTTATTCTCGTGATTTTAAAAAACTTCTAGAACTAATGTGAACTAACTTTACAAATATAATACACTTGTGAATTTGTCCCTTCACATAGGCATGTGGTTTTCTTCTAAAGCTTTGACCTTCAAATATATTTCCAATTAGTGATTGTTTCTCCAACAATAAGGATTAACATGCCTCGTCACTTTTTAGATTTGAAAAATAATTGAGCAAATAGTTAGTGAGGTAGTAGCCTCATAGAGATTTGGATTTGGATGCTGCTCTTTGAGGCAATGCCTAAATTTATTAAAATTTGGAGGGCAAGTATCTCATAGGCTTTTCTTTAAGGTGACCAATTTTCAAGTAATTTGGATACTTTTAGAGATGTCAACTGACGTCTGCACGAAAAGTGCTGCTAATAGAGGTAGAGGCTTGAAACAAGTGACATGGGCCTGTTATAAAGGACATTTCTCTTCATTGGTAGATTCAAATTGAATGATTTTTGTTGTAAATGAAAGCTTGACAGATAGACTTTGTTCATGCCAATTTTCATTATTTTTAGAGATCATTTGATAGGTCAAATAATCTCTGCACATCAAAGTGAAGCCTTTGGAATTTATGAAATGACCAGAGACCATGTCACCTAGAGGTGATTGGTTCTCTTAGCTCAATTAGTAAAACTGGATGATTTTTCTTTCTAACATTAGATATACATCTCCAAATGGTGTATACAAAATTTCAAGATGAAATGTTTCTCCAGTTAAGAGATATAAAGAAAAGAGTAAAAGTTAGCCTCTGCAACTTGCAAATGTATTTGGAAGATTGTAAAGGTGGGTGGATAGAAAGTGTTCATACGGTGCACTTTGGTCTTATCACTTTGACCTTACTTTCATAACATGTATGTATGTGTATGTGTGTGTATGTTTGTATGTGTGTATGCATTCAGGTATATGTGTATGTATATATTTATATGTGTATGTGTATGTGTGTATATAAATAAATAGATAGAAAATTTAAGATTATACCTTAATAGTGTCAAAACAGATACATTAGTCCATACAAAATGATTTTGAAGATTGAGAATAAGTAAGCTTGCACTTAATCATGTCAAGTGAATTCTTTCATATATATGCTTTAGACATTCTTCTCGAAGATATTTCTCATTTTTAGAAATATCAATAGCTTCATTGTCATTTTGATAGCAATCCTCCATAAAAGTTGCTAGGTCATCATCTTCATCATTATCACAAAAATCTTGTACTTTATCTCCTTTTGAATATAGTTCTTTCAGTTTTGCATATTCAACATGATTACTTTTACGTAGCCTCCTCATGGAAGTTTCTGATAAATGAGGTATTACTGGCAACTTTGAATGGTGTGGTGGAAGATCATCAATATCATACATTGGAATCTTCACACAAATAAAAATAATTAGTATTCCATAAATGAATGAAAATTAAAATTTAAACATAAATTGAAATATGTAAGTTAATTTGAAAAGAGTTTTAATCAATTAGAGTTTTCAATGCAACATAGGATAGGTGGACAAAAAGTTTTCATTGCTCTCTAGCTAAAAGGTGCTCTTGGAGGTCTATGCCATCCATAATTCACTAATACTTCATCACCAACATGTAATGAGGTATAGCATTGACAACTATGTATCTTGCTGCATCTCTACTTATGTATGATGATTCATGACTATTTTCATGCTCCTCAAATGTGCAATTAGTCATTGAACTATTATATCCTCAACTACTATTTATTAAACCTGCTATATTTCCATGTGTGTAAGGTCTTCCATCAATATATAATTTTTTATTTTCTGCATGTGTAATCCCTCTATTAGCAAGAGAATCTGCATTCAGGTGTTAGCAGCCGGTGTGGTCGGGCTATTCTTTGTAATTCCTAATTTTGTAATAATGGAGATATCAAGAGTTTCTGGAATATCGGAGGTTCGGAACGGTGTGAAGTTCAATCTTACTCCTTTCTTACGATGTGCAGAGACAAGTTTTTTTTACAGGCTTTGTTTCCAGATTTTGAACATGACGATTACAAAAAAACTGATACGCAGAGTAGTGAAGGAAGTAGATACACAGAGCGGAAACAATTGTAACTGCAATACTATAAAGGAATTATCACTCTATTTCTAAAACATATACTTATTGTTATGTGCAGTAAGATTCCAAAATATCTATGAATTGTCTATTTGCGCTAATTCCTATTGAAGTATGGAACAAAAATGCATGTTCACGAGTAGAGATATTCGTGAATCCCCATTCCCAAACCTATTTTTGGGCATTGTTAGTCTAACGGTGATCAGTGTCCAAACATTTGGCAACCACGATGGGATGGTTCTAGCTAAGAAAGTGCTATCAAAAGTTTCATGCCGTTGTAGAGCGGAAAGGAGTATCACACAACAAATTACTGTCATGACCATCTAGAGGAATTTGCTCAATAGATTGTAGAAGGTTTAAAGGAAATCCCTCTTTCGGAGGCAGTGAACATCCTAGAGGAATTGACATATTGGGTAGAACAAGGAGTCATCCCCCCTCGATTACTACAGGATTGGGTAACTGAGTGGAAGGAGGAGAAGCTAGCAAAAGCAGTGATGCACAGGGAAGGTGAAAAACCCGACCAGCAACACCTCCCACAGGAAGGAAAATACCCTGAGGAAGAAGGTTCCAACGGCAGAAGTCATTCCCACCCCCCAAGCTTGGATCTAGCTCTCATTCCGGTGTTGCAATCCGAATTGTGGGATCCGATGGCACAGTGATATCAACTGCCATGATTGAATTACACACACTTTTATGGTAAACTAGTAGGGGAAGATCCCGATGTACATATACGAACGTTCGAAAACCAGTACAATTGCAACCACAGGCATTTGCAGGATGACGATCATAAATTATAGGTATTTCAGGCCACCTTGGCTAGAAATGCAATTAAATGGCTTAGTGAGTTCCCTTCCGATCATTTTATTACATACGATGCTCTGAAAGAAGCATTCTTAGCACGATTTCAGACGGCTAAAAGTATTTCGGAATTATACACTGCTCTGCATTATATGGTTCAGAAGAGTTTGATAGACCTCTACGCAGAAGAATTTCGATCTATTATGAGGTAGTTTTCGGATGACAGCTATCCTTTGGGAGAATTACTTCTCGAGTTTTTTGTGGATGGCTTACAACCACTAATAAAGGAAAAGATTTATGTCTTTACACTGGACCAGAGCCGTACGCTGGACCAGGTTATTGAATTAGCCACTCGTATGGACAGAAAAATGCGACTGGCCAACATGGGGATGATCAGAAGTGAAATCGTAGGGAAACAACCCTTGAAGTCGGTTCAATAGCTGTACTGCTTGCGCTGTCGAAACCCAGGACATATCACGGTAGATTGTGCCCTAAATCAGGTATATTGTCCAATCTGCAACATGCATAATCACAGTTTGGATAATTGCAGCACATTGGTAGCTTCTGCACAAGTCGAGAACCAGAACTGGAAAGGGGACGTAAGAGATTTTAAACACTCTGTTAAGCCTGGACCGTGGCAGGATAGCCAAGATGTATGCAATATAGGAGCCTCACCGTACTCAGAATTAAAAGAATGCGGACTCTAGAAGACGTTATAGACATAACTTTAATGATTTTTGCAGAGGACGACGATTCCATCAGCCTGGTCTGAACAATCCTGGTAATTGCCCCATCCAATGTCAGTTCTGTTTAAAGTTTGGATACGTAGGTGGGAATGCGAAGAAGCCAAAGAATACGACCAAAGGAACCAAGAGGCAAAACTAAAAGCCCCAATGGCTGACATGGTTTCCATAGAATATGCTGACCCAGAGATCGCGGTCATCACTCGCTCGCAAACTGAATATTACACTGTACCGGAACCCTATATACTGATTTTTGAAAAGAACAGAAACAACATTAAATATAGTTGTACGATAGGCTCAGGAGTATCCACCCCATTTTGTTAATCCAAAAACGATACCTTCTCTAGTCGATGATCGAATTGAGCAGTCTCGAGGATGTCAAGCGATGGAGCCTTCGAGCAATCCTGTTGCGGAGTCTTCTGGAAAATTTTTGCAAGTTGTGGACTCCGGAATCGCAAATTCTCTAGAAGGGATAAACAATCAGAACAGGAACGGAATGCAGGTCAACTCTGATATATAGATAGATAACGACGAATCACCTTAGGTGGAGACTGGTGGATTACTATAGGACTTGCATATGAAATTATCATTAGGAGCTTTGCTGGAGCTACTGCCCACTTTTCGAAAACAGTTATTACAACAACTACAGTCGACACACCGTACAGAAACTCCGGAGCCAACAGTCTCAATGGTAAAGGATACTCCAGAAAAGTTTGTAGACTATGCCGTACCGACCATTACAATTTACCATCGTAATCGTGCCATTGAAGGTATTAATTGATGGAGGATTGAGTATCAACATAGCATCTACAACAACATGCACGCAGATGGGGTGGCATCAGTTTGAGCCAGCCCCATTTTTTGTCCGAATGGCGGATCAATCTTGTGTTCAACCGGTGGGTCTGATTAAAGATATTCTGATCCAGATTGCACATGTATTATTTAAAATTACCTTTATCATCCTGGAATTAAAGGGGCATAATTTAGATTACAACCTACTTTTGGGACGACCATGGCTCCAGAATGCCAAAGTTCGACAGAACTGGGATGAGAAGACTATCACTTTTCGGAAAGGACATTCCAAATTTACGGTTTTGTTGGACGACGAATAGTACTTCCTCCCACAGCAGAAGCCAATCTGGGCGGAACCACAACACATGCTAGAAGGCTTAGAAGAGGATTAGGAAACTCAATTTCTGGAGGCTAATAAAGACTTGCTATCAGTGGGAGTGGTTGATGTTAACTCAGTTTTTAGCATGGAAGTGGATAGTTTGACAACCGCAGTAGAGTGTTTGACAACACTGAGACTCAATTACCATAATTTTCTCTAAAGGATCCTATGGAGATGAGCAGCATCCGCGTCGAGGAAGATGCTCTAGAAGTGATCAACTTGGGAAGCGAGGAGAACGTGAAGCCAATTCAAATCTGTTTGGAATTAGCTCCGGAATTTCGGTCAGTTTAGTGTGTTTGCCTCGTCATATTTGGATATGTAGGGATTGGATCCGAAATTGTATCATCACCATATTTTACTCAAACCGGATGCCACTCCCATGATGTAGTAGCAATATCGGATGAATCCCCACTTTGCGGAATAGGTTAAACTCGAATTGGATCGTCTACTTAAGGTTGGCTATATTGTTTCTATCGAAAATCTGAATGGGTATCGCCAATAGTGATCGTCCCAAAGAAAAACAAACAACTGCGAATTTGTGTGGATTACCGAAAATTGAATGCTGCTATAGTTCCAGATCCATTTCCATTACCCTTTCTGGACAATATGCTGGACGAAGTCGTAGGGTAAGAAATGTCTTCTTTTCTAGATGGGTTCAGTGGCTATAATCAAGTGCACATGATTGAGACAGATATACCTAAAACAACATTTATTACCAACTGGGGCGTCTTTGCCTGTACGATCATGTGGTTCAGACTCCGAAACTCTCCAAGTACCTTTCAGCACTGTATGCAACAAATCTTCGTGCCATACTTAACATCTTTTATGCGTATATTTTTGGATGATTTCTCTGTTTTCAATAGGATGGTGTCACATTTGCAACATTTACGTTTATGTTTTGAATCCTATCAAAAGGTACGGGCTATGCTTAAATCCTTTAAAGTCAAAATTCACGGTGAAATGTGGCACATTGCTCGGACACATTATTTCAGAAAAAGGAATTGTGGTTGATCCTCAAGATAAACCAGCTCCGAAGAGTCCCAAAAAAGTGCTCAAGTTTCTCGAGCAAATCCGCTCATGATAGATTGGTGAAATATAACACCTCATCCTCAAGCAACAGAGATAGCGATGGAGATCGTCAGATAGACAGAAGGAAACAACATCAACGTTCATGATATTAGTATTAAAATAGGACAGGAAGAAGTGCATTTAATAGTGGACCTGATCACGGAACAATTCAATGTGGCCAAGGAGGGTATCACGGCGAGCACAGAGGTTGTGGATGCTGCAGAAATCTGCGCATTACTCGGCAAACCCTGCTCGGGTGAATACCGCTTCACGCAACTGTCGGACGACAACCCACTGAAGTGGGGTATGCTACTAATGACCATGGTGATTAATTTGCAGGCTAAACACTATGGAGTATCCCAACAGATCTTTGCCCTGGTGAAGGAAACGGCAAAGATCTAGGTAAACTGGGCGGAAATGATTTTCTAAAAATTAAGAAAGAAGTTCGGAGATTATTCCAACGGACCAGATGGGCGATCAATGTAGTATTGGAATCCAAATTGGGAGTGATTTTCTTGTTACTTTTTTTGACCCTAACATATTTATCTCGAGAGTAAACAGTATGTTCGAGTAAAGTGTTTTTACAACTTCTGAAGAAACAAGCGACAGAGCGGAGGTCGGGAGGTAACACTTCTCAGGATCAGATTGACATTGAGCTTGACAAAGATGAGGAATCTAGAAGGCACTAGGTGGAAGAGAGGAAGGTCAGAGAAGAAGCCAAGAGGAAGGCCATAGAAGAGAGGAAGGCCAGAGAAGAAGCCGAGAGGAAGGCCAAGGAAGAAGCCGAGAGGAAGGCCAGGGAAGAAGCAGAGAGGAAGGCTAGGGAAGAAGAGGAAGAGGTCGCATGAAGGGAGGCTGAAGAAGAGCGGGTCCAAAAGCAACAACAAGTCCTCAAGCAGAATACTCGTGTTGTATACATTTCAGCAATGTGGCCTAATAGATAAATGGAGAACTTCTGAGGGTAGAGTGAAGTTACTCCCACTCAGATCCACAGATGTGATATATCCATGGATGTATAGCAAGGAAACTGTTCGACCAAAAGTACTTGGAGATCTGGCTCGTGGGTTAGCCTGGAGTTTGGTGAAAATGGAAGATTTCCAGAATAACTATAATGCCATGATATTGGAAAAGGATAAATGGGTTTCAGAAAAGAAGCAGATGACAACCCAGATTACACAGTTACAAGAAGAGATATAAGTAGTAAGGGCTGAGAATAGCGGTTGTGATAGTCCTGTTAATGAGCAGCTCGTTGAAGAGTTAAATGAGACTTTAACAAAAAATAATACTCTGAAGGTTATTGTGGAGGAAAAATCTAAAATAATAGCTCGATTGCAAGTAGAGATTGGTCAAGTGCAGAAAGCAAATCAAAAGTTAAAGAAAGGAAATAAAGAGTTAAATACAAAGTCACAGAAAGCTGAGCAAGAAGTACAAAGGTTAAAAATCAAAGTTAAAGATCAGAATGGGGAAATGAAAAGGCAGAGTATTTCGACTGTGGAAGTGGAAGAAAGACTGGCAATCCGGGATTCAGAGTTTACAGCTTTGGAATAAAGATTACAAATGGTTCAAGAGACTCTGGACACGGTACAGGCCCAAGTTGCAGGAATTACTGAGTTAGAAGCGCAAGTAGCACAATGGAAGCAGCACTGTGCGGATGCCAACCTCGTACTGGCAGATAAAGAAGTGAAGGTGGAAAAGCTCCAAAAGGAGGTCAAAATTTTGGAGATTTCTTGTCAGGCTTGAGTAGAAGAAGTAACAAAGAATGTTGCGGATATTCAGACTAAACTAACTGAGGCTACCTTAGCTTTTGATAAACTGATAGAAGGATTTCAACAGAAAATCTCAGAATTAGAAGTTAACGCGGTTAGTTATAAAAGCCTTAGTCAACAATCCTTAGACTTTAAGAAGTTTTTTGAAGCAAAAATGCTCTTAGCCGAAGATAATCTTAAAGAAATGTTCAATGAATTGCGCTATGATATAGAGAGAATAATGTTTCTGAAATTACAGAATCAAGATGATGATCTATAAATTCTATGTAATTTTGTACTTAGTGGGTTCGGATCCATCGTGCATGCCAGTGTTAGTAGCCGGTGTGGTCGGGCTATTCTTTGTAATTCCTAATTTTATAATAATGGAGATGTCAAGAGTTTTTGGAATATCGGAGGTTCGGAACGGTGTGAAGTTCAACCTTACTCCTTTCTTACAACGCATGGAGACAAGTTTTTTTTTACGGGCTTCGTTTTCGGATTTCGGACGTGACGATTACTGTGGAAAAACTAATACGCAAATTAGTGAAGGAAGTAGATACACAGAGCGAAAACAATTGTAACTGCAATACTATAAAGGAATTGTCACTCTATTTTTGAAACATATACTTATTGTTCTTTGCAGTAAGATTCCGAACTGTCTATGAATTGTCTATTTGCACTAATTCCTATTGAAGTATGGAACAGAAATGCATGTTCACGAGTAGAGATATTCGTGAATCCCCATTCCCAAACCTATTTTTGGGCGTTGTTAGTCTAATGG